>CM062362.1:16532-19032 GCA_031216115.1 Senna siamea | reverse complement strand
TTGAGGAAAAAGGATGGATAAAAGCAGTGAATTCTCAACCAAAACCCATCCTTGGTGTCATCCGCAACATCAAGATAAACCTTGGTGAGTGGTCTGGCCATATTAATTTTTCTGTTGTCCCTATGGATGACTATTCTATAGTGCTCGGCATGGAGTTCTTAGACAAGGTAAAGGCCGTGCCGATACCCTTCGCCAACACAATGTTCATATTGGAGGAGGGACATTCATGTATGGTACCTTTATCATGAGGAAAAGGAGGCCAAGTACCTGTACTTTCTGCCATACAACTCTCTAAGGGACTTAAGAAAGGTGAGCCTACTTTCGTAATGGCCGTTAAGGAGGAGACTAGGGAAATCAAGTCTGAAGTACCAAAGGAGATCAAGAAAGTCTTGGATGAATACCAAGACATCATGCCCAAGGAGTTGCCAAAGAAGCTTCCACCTAAGAGAGAGGTGGATCACATTATTGAGCTTGAGCCTGGTGCAAGACCTCCTGCTGCGGTACCTTACCGCATGGCGCCTCCCGAGCTTGAGGAATTGAGGAGGCAACTTAATGAGCTATTGGATGCGGGGTACATCCAACCATCAAAAGCTCCATTTGGTGCGCCGATTTTATTCCAAAAGAAGCAAGATGGGTCGCTTCGATTATGTGTGGACTATCGTGCGCTAAACAAGATTACCATAAAGAACAAGTATCCGATCCCACTTATTGCTGACTTATTTGATCAACTTGGAGAAGCAAGGTGGTTTTCCAAGTTAGACTTGAGGTCGGGGTACTATCAAGTAAGAATAGCCGAAGGAGATGTTCCAAAGACCGCGTGCGTAACCAGGTATGGCTCTTTCGAATTCTTAGTTATGCCTTTTGGCTTAACTAATGCGCCTGCTACATTCTGTACACTTATGAACAAAGTGTTCCAACCCTTCTTGGACCGCTTTGTCGTAGTGTACTTAGATGATATTATGGTGTATAGTAAAACGTTGAAGGAGCATGAGAATCACTTAAAGCAAGTTTTCCAAGTGCTAAGGGAAAACGAGCTTTATGTGAAGAAAGAAAAGTGCTCCTTTGCCCAACAAGAGATAACTTTCCTAGGACATATTGTGGGACAAGGAAAGTTGCGCATGGATGAGGCAAAAATCCGAGCCATTCAAGAATGGGAACCACCAAAGAGAGTTCCCGAGTTGCGGTCATTCCTCGGTTTGGTAAATTACTATCGAAGGTTCATTCGAGGCTATTCTGCGATAGCTGCACCTTTAACTGACCTGTTGAAGAAGAATCGAGCGTGGGATTGGAACGAAAAGTGTCAAGAAGCTTTCGAAACCTTGAAGCAGGCTGTGACAGAAGAACCAGTGTTGGCACTTCCTGATCACACCAAAGCATTTGAGGTACACACTGATGCTTCTGACTTTGCTATTGGAGGTGTTCTAATACAGGAAGGACATCCCATTGCTTTTGAAAGCCGAAAGCTTAATGACACTGAACGGCGGTATACTGTCCAAGAGAAAGAAATGACCGCTGTTGTACATTGCTTGCGAACTTGGAGGCATTACTTGTTGGGGGCCAAGTTCGTGGTAAAGACTGATAATGTGGCCACTAGCTACTTTCAAACCCAAAAGAAGCTCTCTCCAAAACAAGCAAGGTGGCAAGACTTTTTAGCTGAGTACGACTTTAAGATGGAGTATAAGCCGGGCAAAGCCAACTTGGTGGCGGACGCATTAAGTCGTAAGGCCGAGCTAGCCAGCCTTGCACAACCAAATTTCCCTATCTTGGAGAAGTTCAAGAAAGGTATAGAAGAAGATCCTCAAGCCAAAAGACTAGAAGAGTTAATTAAACAAGGAAATACTCGTAAATTTTGGCTAGAGGATGGCCTAATACGCACCAGAGGAGGGAGGCTTTATGTGCCAAAGTGGGGTGGCCTACGTAAAGAAATTCTAAAGGAGTGTCATGACTCCTTATGGGCAGGACATCAAGGGACACATCGCACGCAAGCCTTAGTGGAGCAAGCTTATTATTGGCCAAACATGCGTAATGATGTGGAGCTATACGTGAAGACTTGTCTTGTTTGTCAACAAGATAAAGTAGAGCAGAGACGTCCTGCTGGATTACTCGAGCCCTTACCGACCCCTGAGAGACCCTGGGAAAGTGTCTCAATGGACTTCATTGTGGGATTGCCAACGGTAGATGGATGTGGCAACATTCTGGTTGTGGTTGATCGATTTAGCAAGTATGGAGTATTCATTCTCGTACCGAAGAAGTATAATGCTGAGGATGCAGCAAGACTCTTCTTCAAGCACGTGGTGAAGTACTGGGGAATACCCAAGTCGATCGTAAGTGACCGAGACACAAGGTTCACAGGGAGATTTTGGACAGAACTATTCAAGATTTTGGGCTCTGAGTTGAACTTCTCCACAAGCTTTCATCCACAGACCGATGGGCAAACAGAGCGGGTGAATGCCTTGTTGGAGCTATACTACAAGGCACTTTGTGAGTGCCAACCAAAGGG
>CM062362.1:6532-11532 GCA_031216115.1 Senna siamea | reverse complement strand
AGTGCCGCACGGGCAGGAGAAAAAGCAAGTCCGTGACAGTTGGTATCAGAGCGTGGTTTCTTTCAAGGGATAAAGCTAATGTTTTGCAAGTATGTCAAGCAGTGAGATCACTCTTGCTGGAGGTGTTGGCAACGAAGGGCAAGGAGGAGAAAAGAGAGGGAGATCGAAGTCTCGAGGACCTTCCAAAGGAGGGAAGGATATGGGGGATGTGGACACGAGGCTCATGAGGGTAGAGCTTTCAGTAGCTGATGGGGAGGACAAGTTCAGGGAGGTGGACTCCCTTCTGGAGGAGCTTGATGGAAAGGTCGACGAGCTCCGAGAGGAAATGTTGGGAGCCCTGAACGAGGCTACTGGTAAGTGTTCGCAGCAATATGAGACTTCTTCAACATCTCTTTCTAATGAAATCCTTTCCCTTAAAGAAGAGAACAAAACTCTGAGGGAAGAACTAGAAGGGGTACATATGGAGTTGAGAAACATGAGGGAGGAGATGGTACTTCTAAAGAAGGCACTATCTCATGATGTGGGAGCTTCCTCATCTATCCCAACTCCAACTCCTTCAAGGGTGGAAGTTCCTAAGCCCAAATCTTACAAAGGGGCTAGGAATGCAAAGGAGGTTGATAACTTCCTATGGAGCCTAGAACAATACTTTCGGGCTGCAAATATCATGGAGGATGCTAGGAAGATTGACCATGCCTCCCTTTATCTAGAAGATACTGCGATGCTATGGTGGCGTCGTAGGCATGGTGAGATCGAGAGGGGAGTTTGCACCATTGCTACTTGGGATGAGTTCAAAAAGGAGCTCAAGCGCCAATTCTATCCCGAGAATGTGGAAAGAGAGGCCCGAGCAAAATTAAGGCGACTTACCCAAAAGGGTAGTATCCGAGAATACGTGAAGGAATTCTCTGAAGTACTTTTGGAAATTCCTGACTATCCCGACAAGGAGGCTTTCTATGCTTTCTGCGATGGTCTACAAAATTGGGCTAAGCTGGAGATCGAGAGAAGAGGTGCACAAGACCTCGCTTCGGCCATTGCTATTGCCGAGTCCCTTACCGAATTCAAGAAAAGCGAGAACAGTAAGCAAAAGGGAAACAAAGGCTATGGTGGGGGAGGAGGCAAACCACACAAGGAAGGAAGCATGAAGCCAACCTATAAGGAAGGGAGTTTCAAAGGAAAAAGAGATGACAAAAGAGGTAAGCGCCCACCTCTTAAATGTTTCTTTTGCGAGGGTCCACACTTGGCTCGAGAGTGTCCAAAGAGAAGCCAACTCTCAGCCATTATTGAAGAAAGGGAACAAGCTTCTCAGCAACCAACAGAGACGAGCATGGGATCACTGATATCCTTAACTCCATTAAGGCCAATGTCGAAGTGCCCAAGCCTGAGAAGAAAGGGCTGTTGTTCATACAAGCAAATGTTGGTGGAAAAGATGTACGTGCCTTAGTTGACACTGGGGCAACGAACAACTTCATCAAAGAAGAAGAAGCAAAGCGCTTGGGAATAAGCTACGTTGAGGAAAAAGGATGGATAAAAGCAGTGAATTCTCAACCAAAACCCATCCTTGGTGTCATCCGCAACATCAAGATAAACCTTGGTGAGTGGTCTGGCCATATTAATTTTTCTGTTGTCCCTATGGATGACTATTCTATAGTGCTCGGCATGGAGTTCTTAGACAAGGTAAAGGCCGTGCCGATACCCTTCGCCAACACAATGTTCATATTGGAGGAGGGACATTCATGTATGGTACCTTTATCATGAGGAAAAGGAGGCCAAGTACCTGTACTTTCTGCCATACAACTCTCTAAGGGACTTAAGAAAGGTGAGCCTACTTTCGTAATGGCCGTTAAGGAGGAGACTAGGGAAATCAAGTCTGAAGTACCAAAGGAGATCAAGAAAGTCTTGGATGAATACCAAGACATCATGCCCAAGGAGTTGCCAAAGAAGCTTCCACCTAAGAGAGAGGTAGATCACATTATTGAGCTTGAGCCTGGTGCAAGACCTCCTGCTGCGGTACCTTACCGCATGGCGCCTCCCGAGCTTGAGGAATTGAGGAAGCAACTTAATGAGCTTTTGGATGTGGGGTACATCCAACCATCAAAAGCTCCATTTGGCGCACCGATTTTATTCCAAAAGAAGCAAGATGGGTCGCTTCGATTATGTGTGGACTATCGTGCGCTAAACAAGATTACCATAAAGAACAAGTATCCGATCCCACTTATTGCTGACTTATTTGATCAACTTGGAGAAGCAAGGTGGTTTTCCAAGTTAGACTTGAGGTTAGGGTACTATCAAGTAAGAATAGCCGAAGGAGATGTTCCAAAGACCGCGTGCGTAACCAGGTATGGCTCTTTCGAATTCTTAGTTATGCCTTTTGGCTTAACTAATGCGCCTGCTACATTCTGTACACTTATGAACAAAGTGTTCCAACCCTTCTTGGACCGCTTTGTCGTAGTGTACTTAGATGATATTATGGTGTATAGTAAAACGTTGAAGGAGCATGAGAATCACTTAAAGCAAGTTTTCCAAGTGCTAAGGGAAAACGAGCTTTATGTGAAGAAAGAAAAGTGCTCCTTTGCCCAACAAGAGATAACTTTCCTAGGACATATTGTGGGACAAGGAAAGTTGCGCATGGATGAGGCAAAAATCCGAGCCATTCAAGAATGGGAACCACCAAAGAGAGTTCCCGAGTTGCGGTCATTCCTCGGTTTGGTAAATTACTATCGAAGGTTCATTCGAGGCTATTCTACGATAGCTGCACCTTTAACTGACCTGTTGAAGAAGAATCGAGCGTGGGATTGGAACGAAAAGTGTCAAGAAGCTTTCGAAACCTTGAAGCAGGCTGTGACAGAAGAACTAGTGTTGGCACTTCCTGATCACACCAAAGCATTTGAGGTACACACTGATGCTTCTGACTTTGCTATTGGAGGTGTTCTAATACAGGAAGGACATCCCATTGCTTTTGAAAGCCGAAAGCTTAATGACACTGAATCGGCAGATATCTTGTCCAAGAGAAAGAAATGACCGCTGTTGTACATTGCTTGCGAACTTGGAGGCATTACTTGTTGGGGGCCAAGTTCGTGGTAAAGATTGATAATGTGGCCACTAGCTACTTTCAAACCCAAAAGAAGCTCTCTCCAAAACAAGCAAGGTGGCAAGACTTTTTAGCTGAGTACGACTTTAAGATAGAGTATAAGCCGGGCAAAGCCAACTTGGTGGCGGACGCATTAAGTCGTAAGGCCGAGCTAGCCAGCCTTGCACAACCAAATTTCCCTATCTTGGAGAAGTTCAAGAAAGGTATAGAAGAAGATCCTCAAGCCAAAAGACTAGAAGAGTTAATTAAACAAGGAAATACTCGTAAATTTTGGCTAGAGGATGGCCTAATACGCACCAGAGGAGGGAGGCTTTATGTGCCAAAGTGGGGTGGCCTACGTAAAGAAATTCTAAAGGAGTGTCATGACTCCTTATGGGCAGGACATCAAGGGACACATCGCACGCAAGCCTTAGTGGAGCAAGCTTATTATTGGCCAAACATGCGTAATGATGTGGAGCTATACGTGAAGACTTGTCTTGTTTGTCAACAAGATAAAGTAGAGCAGAGACGTCCTGCTGGATTACTCGAGCCCTTACCGACCCCTGAGAGACCCTGGGAAAGTGTCTCAATGGACTTCATTGTGGGATTGCCAACGGTAGATGGATGTGGCAACATTCTGGTTGTGGTTGATCGATTTAGCAAGTATGGAGTATTCATTCTCGTACCGAAGAAGTATAATGCTGAGGATGCAGCAAGACTCTTCTTCAAGCACGTGGTGAAGTACTGGGGAATACCCAAGTCGATCGTAAGTGACCGAGACACAAGGTTCACAGGGAGATTTTGGACAGAACTATTCAAGATTTTGGGCTCTGAGTTGAACTTCTCCACAAGCTTTCATCCACAGACCGATGGGCAAACAGAGCGGGTGAATGCCTTGTTGGAGCTATACTACAAGGCACTTTGTGAGTGCCAACCAAAGGGATTGGGTAAAACTACTTGATATTGCCCAATTCTCGTATAATCTGCAGCGGAGCGAGTCAACGGGAGCTAGTCCATTCGAATTAGCAACAGGTCAGCAACCCTTAGCTCCTTACACCATAGTCACTTCTTATGCAGGAAAGAGTCCTGGTGCCTTTCTATTTGCCAAGTGATGGGGAGAAAAATCTGAATTAGCAAAAGCGTGCTTGGCAAAGGCAGCAAAGAAAATGAAGAAATGGGCCGACACAAGAAGGAGACATGTGGAGTATGAGGAAGGAGACTTAGTCATGGTGAAACTACTCCCACATACCATCCGAAACTATGGCAAGACTCATAAGGGGTTACTTCGGAGGTATGAAGGACCATTTCCTGTAGAGAAAAGAATTGGGAAACTCGCATACCGCATCACTCTACCATCTCACCTCGAGGTTCATCCTGTGTTTCATGTAAGCTTCTTAAAACCTTATCATGCCGATAAGGAGGATCCAAGTAGGGGTGAATCCAAGAGGGCTCCTACCACGGTCACCACTACTTATGACCGTGATGTAGAGGAGATTATCGCACATCGACTGGTTCCAAGGCGAGGAGTCACCTGTGCCACACCGAATACTTGGTGCATTGGAAAGGCTTGCCTGAGGTTGAATCAACTTGGGAGCATGAGTTATCTTTATGGAACCATGTCGATAAGATTCGATCATATTGGGAGGATGCGACGAGGACGTCGCTTGATTAGGTGGGGGAGGATGTCACAGACTAACAATCCTACCACCTTAATCTTGGAAGAATGGAGATAATGATGGAGAATTCCAGAATGGTACAGAAGGATTTAAAACTCTATAGAAAGTTATAGAATACAATGGAAGATTCTAGAAAGATCTAGAATGTTCTAGAAAGATCTAGAATGATTCTGGAATATTCTAGAATACCCTAGAAGGCTCTAGAAGATTCTAGAAGGTTCTATAATATTATGGAAGCTTTGGGACTTTCTGGAAGAATC
>CM062361.1:31358541-31394000 GCA_031216115.1 Senna siamea | reverse complement strand
AAGCTACCCAAGAAGTTTCGGGGCAATGCGGATCATTTTCTATTTTTCTGGATTTTTTGAAGGTGGAAAAATTCATAAAAAATTCCACGGGTGTCCAAAAATCGTGAAATTTGGTGAGGAAGCTAAACATGTTTTTCTAAGAATGCCTGCAAAAAATGGCACGAAAATTCGATCTCTAGCCCGAAAACCATGTCGGACATGCCACGACTCCGTCATGACAATGCCATGACAAGGCCACGACTCAGTCATGACTCAGTCAGGACATGTCATGGCCTGCCCACGACCTAGTCGCGACACTGCCAAACCATTGAGTGCCGTGCAAGTGCTTGATTTATGCAAAATCTCACGTGCATATGGGGGTCCAAAATTAAGCTTATGTGCCAAGGAAGCTACCCAAGAAGTTTCGGGGCAATCCAGATTAATTTCTATTTTTTCAGATTTTTTGAAGGTGGAAAAAATTCATAAAAAATTCCACGGGTGTCCAAAAATCGTGACATTTGATGAGGAAGCTAAACATGTTTTTCTAAGCATGCCTGCAAGAAATGGCGCGAAAATTCAATCTCTAACCCGAAAACCATGTCGGACATGCCACGACTCATTCATGACAATGCCATGACAGGTGATGACAGGGCCACGACTCAGTCATGACAATGTCAGGACATGTCATGGCCTGCCCACGACCGAGTCGCGACACTGCCAAACCATTGAGTGCCGTGAAAGTGCTTGATTTATGCAAAATCTCACGTGCATATGGGGGTCCAAAATTAAGCTTATGTGCCAAGGAAGCTACCCAAGAAGTTTCGGGGCAATCCGGATCATTTTCTATTTTTTTGGATTTTTTGAAGGTGGAAAAAATTCATAAAAAATTCCACGGGTGTCCAAAAATCGTGAAATTTGGTGAGGAAGCTAAACATGTCTTTCTAAGCATGCCTACAAAAAATGGCGCGAAAATTCGATCTCTAGCCCGAAAACCATATCGGACATGCCACGACTCAGTCATGACAATGCCATGACAGGGCCACGACTCAGTCATGACATTGTCAGGACATGTCATGGCCTGCCCACGACCGAGTCGCGACACTGCCAAACCATTGAGTGCCGTGCCAGTGCTTGATTTATGCAAAATCTCACATGCATATGGGGGTCCAAAATTAAGCTTATGTGCCAAGGAAGCTACACAAGAAGTTTCGGGGCAATCCGGATTATTTTTTATTTTTTTGAATTTTCTGAAGGTGGAAAAAATTCATAAAAAATTCCACGGGTGTCCAAAAATCGTGAAATTTGGTGAGGAAGCTAAACATGTTTTCCTAAGCAGGCCTGCAAAAAATGGCGCGAAAATTCGATCTCTAGCCCAAAAACCATGTCGGACATGCCACGACTCAGTCATGACAATGCCATGACAAATCATGACAGGGCCACGACTCAGTCATGACAATGTCAGGACATGTCATGGCCTGCCCACGACCGAGTCGCGACACTGCCAAACCATTGAGTGCCGTGCAAGTGCTTGATTTATGCAAAATCTCACGTGCATATGGGGGTCCAAAATTAAGCTTATGTGCCAAGGAAGCTACCCAAGAAGTTTCGGGGCAGTCCAGATTATTTTCTATTTTTTCAAATTTTTTGAATGTAGGAAAAATTCATAAAAAATTCCACGGGTTTCCAAAAATCGTGAAATTTGGTGAGGAAGCTAAACATGTTTTTCTAAGCATGCCTGCAAAAAATGGCGCGAAAATTCGATCTCTAGCCCAAAAACCATGTCGAACATGCCACGACTCAATCATGACAATGCTATGACAGGTCATGACAGGGCCACGACTCAGTCATGACAATGTCAGGACATGTCATGGCCTGCCCACGGCCGAGTCGCGACACTGCCAAACCATTGAGTGCCATTCAAGTGCTTGATTTCACCAAAATCTCACATGCATATGGGGGTCCAAAATTAAGCTTATGAACCAAGGAAGCTACCCAAGAAGTTTCGGGGCAATCCGGATTATTTTTTATTTTTTTGAATTTTGTGAAGGTGGAAAAAATTCATAAAAAATTCCACATGTGTCCAAAAATCGTGAAATTTGGTGAGGAAGCTAAACATGTTTTTCTAAGCATGCCTGCAAAAAATGGCGCGAAAATTCGATCTCTAGCCCAAAAACCATGTCGGACATGCCACGACTCAATCATGACAATGCCATGACAGGTCATGACAGGGCCACGACTCAGTCATGACAATGTCAGGACATGTCATGGCTTGCCCACGGCCGAGTCGCGACACTGCCAAACCATTGAGTGCCGTTCAAGTGCTTGATTTATGCAAAATCTCACGTTCATATGGGGGTCCAAAATTAAGCTTATGTGTCAAGGAAGCTACCCAAGAAGTTTCGGGGCAATCCGGATTATTTTCTATTTTTTCAGATTTTTTGAATGTAGAAAAAATTCATAAAAAATTCCACGGGTGTCCAAAAATCGTGAAATTTGGTGTGGAAGCTAAACATGTTTTTCTAAGCATGCCTGCAAAAAATGGTGCGAAAATTCGATCTCTAGCCCAAAAACCATGTCGGACATGCCACGACTCAATCATGACAATGCCATGACAGGTCATGACAGGGCCACGACTCAGTCATGACAATGTCAGGACATGTCATGGCCTGCCCACGGCCGAGTCGCGACACTGCCAAACCATTGAGTGCCGTTCAAGTGCTTGATTTATGCAAAATCTCACGTTCATATAGGGGTCCAAAATGAAGCTTATGTGTCAAGGAAGCTACCCAAGAAGTTTCGGGGCAATCCGGATTATTTTCTATTTTTTCAGATTTTTTGAATGTAGAAAAAATTCATAAAAAATTCCACGGGTGTCCAAAAATCGTGAAATTTGGTAAGGAAGCTAAACATGTTTTTCTAAGCATGCCTGCAAAAAATGGCGCGAAAATTCGATCTCTAGCCCGAAAACCATGTCGGACATGCCACGACTCATTCATGACAATGCCATGACAGGTCCTGACAGGGCCACGACTCAGTCATGACAATGTCAGGACATGTCATGGCCTGCCCACGACCGAGTCGCGACACTGCCAAACCATTGAGTGCCGTTCAAGTGCTTGATTTATGCAAAATCTCACGTGCACATGGGGGTCCAAAATTAAGCTTATGTGCCAAGGAAGCTACCCAAGAAGGTTCGGGGCAATCCGGATTATTTTCTATTTTTTCAGATTTTTTGACGGTGGAAAAAATTCATAAAAAATTCCACGGGTGTCCAAAAATCGTGAAATTTGGTGTGGAAGCTAAACATGTTTTTCTAAGCATGCCTGCAAAAAATGGCGCGAAAATTCGATCTCTAGCCCAAAACCCATGTCGGACATGCCACGACTCAATCATGACAATGCCATGACAGGTCATGACAGGGCCACGACTCAGTCATGACAATGTCAGGACATGTCATGGCTTTGCCACGGAAGTCGCGACACTGCCAAACCATTGAGTGCCGTTCAAGTGCTTGATTTATGCAAAATCTCACGTGCATATGGGGGTCCAAAATTAAGCTTATGTGCCAAGGAAGCTACCCAAGAAGTTTCGGGGCAATCCGGATTATTTTTTATTTTTTTGAATTTTGTGAAGGTGGAAAAAATTCATAAAAAATTCCACAGGTGTCCAAAAATCGTGAAATTTGGTGAGGAAGCTAAACATGTTTTTCTAAGCATGCCTGCAAAAAATGGCGCGAAAATTCGATCTTTCGCCCGAAAACCATGTCGGACATGCCACGACTTCGGTCGTAGCGAGGCCGCGACTTCGATCATGACAATGTCGGGGACATGTCATGGCCTTTGCCAACGGCCGTCGCGACAACTTTGCCAAACCATTGAGTTCCGTGCAAGTGCTTGATTTATGCAAAATCTCACGTGCATTTGGGGGTCCAAAATTAATCTTATGTGCCAAGGAAGCTACCCAAGAAGTTTCGGGGCAATCTGGATTATTTTCTATTTTTCCGGATTTTTTGAATGTAGAAAAAATTCATAAAAAATTCCACGGGTGTCCAAAAATCGTGAAATTTGGTGTGGAAGCTAAACATGTTTTTCTAAGCATGCCTGCAAAAAATGGCGCGAAAATTCGATCTCTAGCCCAAAAACCATGTCGGACATGCCACGACTCAATCATGACAATGCCATGACAGGTCGTGACAGGGCCACGACTCAGTCATGACAATGTCAGGACATGTCATGGCCTGCCCACGGCCGAGTCGCGACACTGCCAAACCATTGAGTGCCGTTCAAGTGCTTGATTTATGCAAAATCTCACGTGCATATGGGGGTCCAAAATTAAGCTTATGTGCCAAGGAAGCTACCCAAGAAGTTTCGGGGCAATTCGGATTATTTTTTATTTTTTTGAATTTTGTGAAGGTGGAAAAAATTCATAAAAAATTCCACAGGTGTCCAAAAATCGTGAAATTTGGTGAGGAAGCTAAACATGTTTTTCTAACCATGCCTGCAAAAAATGGCGCGAAAATTCGATCTCTAGCCCGAAAATCATGTCGGACATGCCACGACTCCGTCATGACAGGGCCACGACTCAGTCATGACAATGTCAGGACATGTCATGGCACTTTGCCCAGTAAGTCGTGACCTTTGCCAAACCATTGAGTGCCGTTCATGTGCTTGATTTATGCAAAATCTCACATGCATATGGGGGTCCAAAATTAATCTTATGTGCCAAGGAAGCTACCCAAGAAGTTTCGGGGCAGTCCAGATTATTTTCTATTTTTTTGAATTTTTTGAATGTAGAAAAAATTCATAAAAAATTCCACGGGTGTCTAAAAATCGTGAAATTTGGTGAGGAAGCTAAACATTTTTTTCTAAGCATGCCTGCAAAAAATGGCGCGAAAATTCGATCTCTAGCCCGAAAACCATGTCGGACATGCCACGACTCATTCATGACAATGCCATGACGAGTCTGGTCTGAGGGTACGACTTCGATCATGACAATGTCGGGACATGTCATGGCTTTGCCCTGGCCGAAGTCGCGACAACGCCAAACCATTGAGTGCCGTTCAAGTGCTTGATTTATGCAAAATCTCACGTGCACATGGGGGTCCAAAATTAAGCTTATGTGCCAAGGAAGCTACCCAAGAAGGTTCGGGGCAATCTGGATTATTTTCTATTTTTTCAGATTTTTTGA
Source organism: Senna siamea (assembly GCA_031216115.1). Lineage (NCBI taxonomy): Eukaryota > Viridiplantae > Streptophyta > Magnoliopsida > Fabales > Fabaceae > Senna > Senna siamea. The sequence continues at coordinate 31,388,834 of CM062361.1, read as the reverse complement.
CGGTGGAAAAAATTCATAAAAAATTCCACGGGTGTCCAAAAATCGTGAAATTTGGTGTGGAAGCTAAACATGTTTTTCTAAGCATGCCTGCAAAAAATGGCGCGAAAATTCGATCTCTAGCCCAAAAACCATGTCGGACATGCCACGACTCAATCATGACAATGCCATGACAGGTCATGACAGGGCCACGACTCAGTCATGACAATGTCAGGACATGTCATGGCTTTATACCGTAGTCGCGACACTGCCAAACCATTGAGTGCCGTTCAAGTGCTTGATTTATGCAAAATCTCAATTGCATATGGGGGTCCAAAATTAAGCTTATGTGCCAAGGAAGCTACCCAAGAAGTTTCGGGGCAATCCGGATTATTTTTTATTTTTTTGGATTTTGTGAAGGTGGAAAAAATTCATAAAAATTCCACAGTGTCCAAAAATCGTGAAATTTGGTGAGGAAGCTAAACATGTTTTTCTAAGCATGCCTGCAAAAAATGGCGCGAAAATTCGATCTTTAGCCCGAAAACCATGTCGGACATGCCACGACTTCGATCGTAGCCAGAGCCACGACTTCGATCATGACAATGTCGGGACATGTCATGGCTCGCCAACGGCCGAAGTCGCGACACTGCCAAACCATTGAGTGCCGTGCAAGTGCTTGATTTATGCAAAATCTCACGTGCATTTGGGGGTCCAAAATTAATCTTATGTGCCAAGGAAGCTACCCAAGAAGTTTCGGGGCAATCTGGATTATTTTCTATTTTTCTGGATTTTTTGAAGGTGGAAAAAATTCATAAAAAATTCCACAGGTGTCTAAAAATCGTGAAATTTGGTGAGGAAGCTAAACATGTTTTTCTAAGCATGCCTGCAAAAAATGGCGCGACAATTCGATCTCTAGCCCGAAAATCATGTCGGACATGCCACGACTCCGTCATGACAATGCCATGACCAGTCATAGCGGGCCACGACTCAGTCATGACAATGTCAGGACATGTCATGGCCTGCCCACGGCCGAGTCGCGACACTGCCAAACCATTGAGTGCCGTGCAAGTGCTTGAGTTATGCAAAATCTCACGTGCATATGGGGGTCCAAAATTAAGCTTATGTGCCAAGGAAGCTACCCAAGAAGCTTCGAGGCAATCCGGATTATTTTCTATTTTTTCAAATTTTTTGAAGGTGGAAAAAATTCATAAAAAATACCACAGGTGTCCAAAAATCGTGAAATTTGGTGAGGAAGCTAAACATTTTTTTCTAAGCATGCCTGCAAAAAATGGCGCGAAAATTCGATCTCTAGCCCGAAAACCATGTCGGACATGCCACGACTCATTCATGACAATGCCATGACAGTCGTAGCGGGCCGCGACTTCAGTCATGACAATGTCGGGACATGTCATGGCTTTGCCCTGACAAGTCGCGACACTGCCAAACCATTGAGTGCCGTCCAAGTGCTTGATTTATGCAAAATCTCACGTGCATATGGGGGTCCAAAATTAATCTTATGTGCCAAGGAAGCTACCCAAGAAGTTTCGGGGCAGTCTAGATTATTTTCTATTTTTTCGAATTTTTTGAATGTAGAAAAAATTCATAAAAAATTCCACGGGTGTCCAAAAATCGTGAAATTTGGTGTGGAAGCTAAACATGTTTTTCTAAGCATGCCTTAAAAAAATGGCGCGAAAATTCGATCTCTAGCCCAAAACCCATGTCGGACATGCCACGACTCAATCATGACAATGCCATGACAGGTCATGACAGGGCCACGACTCAGTCATGACAATGTCAGGACATGTCATGCTTTGCCTGGCCAGAAGTCGCGACAATCGCCAAACCATTGAGTCTTGGATTCAAGTGCTTGATTTATGCAAAATCTCACGTGCATATGGGGGTCCAAAATTAAGCTTATGTGCCAAGGAAGCTACCCAAGAAGTTTCGTGGCAATCCGGATTATTTTTTATTTTTTTGAATTTTGTGAAGGTGGAAAAAATTCATAAAAAATTCCACAGGTGTCCAAAAATCGTGAAATTTGGTGAGGAAGCTAAACATGTTTTTCTAAGCATGCCTGCAAAAAATGGCGAAAATTCGATCTTTCGCGAAAACCATGTCGGACATGCCACGACTTCGATCGTAGCGGGCCACGACTTCGATCATGACAATGTCGAGGACATGTCATGGCACGCCAGCAATCGAGTCGCGACACTGCCAAACCATTGAGTGCCGTGCAAGTGCTTGATTTATGCAAAATCTCACGTGCATTTGGGGGTCCAAAATTAATCTTATGTGCCAAGGAAGCTACCCAAGAAGTTTCGGGGCAATCTGGATTATTTTCTATTTTTCTGGATTTTTTGAATGTAGAAAAAATTCATAAAAAATTCCACGGGTGTCCAAAAATCGTGAAATTTGGTGTGGAAGCTAAACATGTTTTTCTAAGCATGCCTGCAAAAAATGGCGCGAAAATTCGATCTCTAGCCCAAAAACCATGTCGGACATGCCACGACTCAATCACGACAATGCCATGACAAAGTCGTGGAGGCCACGACTTCGATCATGACAATGTCGAGGACATGTCATGGCTTTTGCCAGAAGTCGCGACAACGCCAAACCATTGAGTCTTGGATTCAAGTGCTTGATTTATGCAAAATCTCACGTGCATATGGGGGTCCAAAATTAAGCTTATGTGCCAAGGAAGCTACCCAAGAAGTTTCGGGGCAATTCGGATTATTTTTTATTTTTTTGAATTTTGTGAAGGTGGAAAAAATTCATAAAAAATTCCACAGGTGTCCAAAAATCGTGAAATTTGGTGAGGAAGCTAAACATGTTTTTCTAACCATGCACCGCAAAAATGGCGCGAAAATTCGATCTCTAGCAGAAAATCATGTCGGACATGCCACGACTCGTCATAGCGAGGCCACGACTTCGATCATGACAATGTCGGGACATGTCATGGCTTTGCCCAGTAGTCGTGACACTGCCAAACCATTGAGTGCCGTTCATGTGCTTGATTTATGCAAAATCTCACATGCATATGGGGGTCCAAAATTAATCTTATGTGCCAAGGAAGCTACCCAAGAAGTTTCGGGGCAGTCCAGATTATTTTCTATTTTTTTGAATTTTTTGAATGTAGAAAAAATTCATAAAAAATTCCACGGGTGTCTAAAAATCGTGAAATTTGGTGAGGAAGCTAAACATTTTTTTCTAAGCATGCCTGCAAAAAATGGCGCGAAAATTCGATCTCTGGCAGAAAACCATGTCGGACATGCCACGACTCATTCATGACAATGCCATGGCCAGGTCTGACGGAGGCACGACTTCGATCATGACAATGTCGAGGACATGTCATGGCCCGCCACCATCGAAGTCGCGACACTGCCAAACCATTGAGTGCCGTTCAAGTGCTTGATTTATGCAAAATCTCACGTGCACATGGGGGTCCAAAATTAAGCTTATGTGCCAAGGAAGCTACCCAAGAAGGTTCGGGGCAATCCGGATTATTTTCTATTTTTTCAGATTTTTTGACGGTGGAAAAAATTCATAAAAAATTCCACGGGTGTCCAAAAATCGTGAAATTTGGTGTGGAAGCTAAACATGTTTTTCTAAGCATGCCTGCAAAAAATGGCGCGAAAATTCGATCTCTAGCCCAAAAACCATGTCGGACATGCCACGACTCAATCATGACAATGCCATGACAGGTCATGGCGACAGGGCCACGACTCAGTCATGACAATGTCAGGACATGTCATGGCCTGCCCACGGCCGAGTCGCGACACTGCCAAACCATTGAGTGCCGTTCAAGTGCTTGATTTATGCAAAATCTCAATTGCATATGGGGGTCCAAAATTAAGCTTATGTGCCAAGGAAGCTACCCAAGAAGTTTCGGGGCAATCCGGATTATTTTTTATTTTTTTGGATTTTGTGAAGGTGGAAAAAATTCATAAAAAATTCCACAGGTGTCCAAAAATCGTGAAATTTGGTGAGGAAGCTAAACATGTTTTTCTAAGCATGCCTGCAAAAAATGGCGCGAAAATTCGATCTTTAGCCCGAAAACCATGTCGGACATGCCACGACTTCGGTCGTAGCGAGGCCACGACTTCGATCATGACAATGTCAGGACATGTCATGGCCTGCCAACGACCGAGTCGCGACACTGCCAAACCATTGAGTGCCGTGCAAGTGCTTGATTTATGCAAAATCTCACGTGCATTTGGGGGTCCAAAATTAATCTTATGTGCCAAGGAAGCTACCCAAGAAGTTTCGGGGCAATCTGGATTATTTTCTATTTTTCTGGATTTTTTGAAGGTGGAAAAAATTCATAAAAAATTCCACAGGTGTCTAAAAATCGTGAAATTTGGTGAGGAAGCTAAACATGTTTTTCTAAGCATGCCTGCAAAAAATGGCGCGACAATTCGATCTCTAGCCCGAAAATCATGTCGGACATGCCACGACTCCGTCATGACAATGCCATGACAGGTCATGACAGGGCCATGACTCAGTCATGACAATGTCAGGACATGTCATGGCTTTGCCCGCCGTCGCGACACTGCCAAACCATTGAGTGCCGTTCAAGTGCTTGATTTATGCAAAATCTCACGTGCACATGGGGGTCCAAAATTAAGCTTATGTGCCAAAGAAGCTACCCAAGAAGGTTCGGGGCAATCCGGATTATTTTCTATTTTTTCAGATTTTTTGAAGGTGGAAAAAATTCATAAAAAATTCCACAGGTGTCCAAAAATCGTGAAATTTGGTGAGGAAGCTAAACATGTTTTTCTAAGCATGCCTGGAAAAAAAGGCGCAAAAATTCGATCTCTAGCCCGAAAACCATGTCAGACATGCCACGACTCATTCATGACAATGCCATGACAAGTCATGACAGGGCCACGACTCAGTCATGACAATGTCAGGACATGTCATGGCCTGCCCACGACCGAGTCGCGACACTGCCAAACCATTGAGTGCCGTTCAAGTGCTTGATTTATGCAAAATCTCACGTGCATATGGGGGTCCAAAATTAATCTTATGTGCCAAGGAAGCTACCCAAGAAGTTTCGGGGCAGTCCAGATTATTTTCTATTTTTTTGAATTTTTTGAATGTAGAAAAAATTCATAAAAAATTCCACGGGTGTCCAAAAATCGTGAAATTTGGTGTGGAAGCTAAACATGTTTTTCTAAGCATGCCTGCAAAAAATGGCGCGAAAATTCGATCTCTAGCCCAAAAACCATGTCGGACATGCCACGACTCAGTCATGACAATGCCATGACAGGTCATGACAGGGCCACGACTCAGTCATGACAATGTCAGGACATGTCATGGCTTGCCCACGGGAGAGTCGCGACACTGCCAAACCATTGAGTGCCGTGCAAGTGCTTGAGTTATGCAAAATCTCACGTGCATATGGGGGTCCAAAATTAAGCTTATGTGCCAAGGAAGCTACTCAAGAAGTTTCGGGGCAATCCAGATTATTTTCTATTTTTTTAGATTTTTTGAATGTAGAAAAAATTCATAAAAAATTCCACGGGTGTCCAAAAATCATGAAATTTGGTGTGGAAGCTAAACATGTTTTTCTAAGCATGCCTGCAAAAAATGGCGCGAAAATTCGATCTCTAGCCCAAAAACCATGTCGGACATGCCACGACTCAGTCATGACAATGCCATGACAGGTCATGACAGGGCCACGACTCAATCATGACAATGTCAGGACATGTCATGCTTTGCCATGGCCGAGTCGCGACACTGCCAAACCATTGAGTGCTGTTCAAGTGCTTGATTTATGCAAAATCTCACGTGCATATGGGGGTCCAAAATTAAGCTTATGTGCCAAGGAAGCTACCCAAGAAGTTACGGGGCAATCCGGATTATTTTCTATTTTTTCAGATTTTTTGAATGTAGAAAAAATTCATAAAAAATTCCACGGGTGTCCAAAAATCGTGAAATATGGTGAGGAAGCTAAACATTTTTTTCTAAGCATGCCTGCAAAAAATGGCGCGAAAATTCGATCTCTAACCCGAAAACCATGTCGGACATGCCACGACTCATTCATGACATTGCCATGACAGGTCATGACAGGGCCACGACTCAGTCATGACAATGTCAGGACATGTCATGGCCTGCCCACGACCGAGTTGCGACACTGCCAAACCATTGAGTGCCGTGCAAGTGCTTGATTTATGCAAAATCTCACGTGCATATGGGGTTCCAAAATTAAGTTTGTGTGCCAAGGAAGCTACCCAAGAATTTTCGGGGCAATCCGGATTATTTTCTATTTTTTCAGATTTTTTGAATGTAGAAAAAATTCATAAAAAATTCCACAGGTGTCCAAAAATCGTGAAATATGGTGAGGAAGCTAAACATTTTTTTCTAAGCATGCCTGCAAAAAATGGCGTGAAAATTCGATCTCTAACCCGAAAACCATGTCGGACATGCCACGACTCATTCATGACATTGCCATGACAGGTCATGACAGGGCCACGACTCAGTCTTGACAATGTCAGGACATGTCATGGCCTGCCCACGGCCGAGTCGCGACACTGCCAGACCATTGAGTGCCGTTCAAGTGCTTGATTTATGCAAAATCTCACGTGCATATGGGGGTCCAAAATTAAGCTTATGTGCCAAGGAAGCTACCCAAGAAGTTTCGGGGCAATCCGGATTATTTTCTATTTTTTCAGATTTTTTGAATGTAGAAAAAATTCATAAAAAATTCCACGGGTGTCCAAAAATCGTGAAATTTGGTGAGGAAGCTAAACATGTTTTTCTAAGCATGCCTGCAAAAAATGGCGCGAACATTCGATCTCTAGCCCAAAAACCATGTCGGACATGCCACGACTCATTCATGACAATGCCATGGCAGGTCATGCGAGGCCATGACTTCGATCATGACAATGTCAGGACATGTCATGGCCTGCCCACGACCGAGTCGCGACACTGCCAAACCATTGAGTGCCGTTCAAGTGCTTGATTTATGCAAAATCTCACGTGCACATGGGGGTCCAAAATTAAGCTTATGTGCCAAGGAAGCTACCCAAGAAGGTTCGGGGCAATCCGGATTATTTTCTATTTTTTCAGATTTTTTGACGGTGGAAAAATTCATAAAAAATTTCACAGGTGTCCAAAAATCGTGAAATTTGGTGAGGAAGCTAAACATGTTTTTCTAAGCATGCCTGCAAAAAATGGCGCGAAAATTCGATCTCTAGCCCGAAAACCATGTCGGACATGCCACGACTCATTCATGACAATGCCATGACAGTCGTAGCGGGGCCATCAGAACGACCCCCTAATACGTCATACGCGATGCTCGTCTGATTAGCGGAAGCATACGTGGCATTCTGAATGTTTATTCCCTATGTGGGAACGTTAGGGGATCGCTACTGGTTGAGCGTAACCCAAATAGATTCTCCGTTATCTATTCAGATTCCGTTCAACCCTGATTCACACGCAGCTAACTAAATACACATACATATATCATCAATAATAACCCTGGAATGAAATCTAAAACTGATATACATGTCTCATTATACATTCATATACATTTCAATTCAAATCCATAAGTTTACGGCTGTAAGTTCTACCGAAAATCTGGCGAGTTTCCTCTGTAATTTGGTCATATCCCAAGTCTGAGAATCACTGTTTAAAGCGTAACAACCACCCAACAACAAGATAAACATACTAATATAAATCCATACAAGTAACATTAATTCATCGCTACAATCCATACATCTTTATCAAAGCGTCATATATACATTCACCTAGTCCATACATAAGTTACAAGAAAGCAGTCGATAATTAACTGTGTCATCAAAGAATATGTACAAGCGATTCAAGCCTAAGCTAAATAATCCTCTGTCTATCCTCAAGTCGGCTATAAATCGCCTGGCTCCACCTTTGTCCCTGTTCATCTGAGTACACAACCTAATGAGATATGAATCCCAGTAGAATAATTTACAATTTAAATATCATTCAAAAACCAGTTGAATACTCGTGGTCACGAACAGAAATTGTCTTCCAAATCGATTCAAAAAAGCAATGGAATACCTTATCTTTAAAATCGTTTAAACACATGGAAATTGCGGCAATATATCACAATCAGGAAATCCATTTCTTTTAAAATCAGTCATAAAAATCAAATGAAATCCCATGCCCTGTGTATCTCAATCCACGTTGGTTACAAATCCACTGTAACCGAATCTAAATCATCTTCTAATTGCACGTAGTCTAGAGAGAATACCTCTCTTATCGTTGGGTGTGATTCGTAACACCAATCACCCGAATCAAGCCTATATTGTGAGTGTGATCCGTAACACCAATCACTCACTCAAGGACCAGGTGAGAATCAACATCTAGGGCGTCCCCTAGCATGTGCACATACGCCAATTCTCATCCTCATACAATCTATTCGAACTCACATGCACTCAGTCGGCTATTCCTCTGGGTTCTAGGATATTACGCCTAAATCACAACGTTTCCCCGTGTAGGTTATCCACCCTTATACTCCCCAAACCTTTCTTAGGGTCGTCCTGGTTTAACGCGTAATCCCTAACTCAGTACAGGCTAAATCTGATAAAAATAATTTCGTTTAAAAGCTTCCTGTACGAGGAATACTTAACGGTCGTCCCATACCGGCTATCAAGTACCCAACCCTAAGTAAATCCGCCCTAAAGGCATCTAAACTCGATAAACAAGGTGTCTAACATGCAATTAGGGTTTTCAGCACACAGGCATGCAATTTTATCCCATCGAAAGCAGCACGCAATTCCATGCAAGTCATCTAAATCATTCAGGTATTCACTAAATCAATTCTAGGGTTCGGGAAGTGTAAATTATCCTACCTGGTCTCCGGTCGCTCCAAATCAAGTCAGGACTCCACGAAATCTAGGTTTCTGAGCCCAATTAATTCCCTGGACATGAAATTGAATATTTAGATTCGTCACGTCATCCAATTTTCGATCCTAAATCCGGTTATGTTAAAACCTAGGTCAATTTATTGTCCATTTACGTTCGGCAGCCATTTCAGTCATATACCATTAGTTTTTGGGAAAACGAACCTTACCACTATGCTCGGATTATGGAATTCTACGTCCCGGTGATCTCAGTTTCTCGGGATGCACGTCCAGAAACTTCGACGCGGCGGCTTCTGGCGGCGCGGTGGTGCTGCGGTGGCGCCGCAGCGGTGAGTGCGGTTTGTCTCGAAAATCACACCACGGTGAAGCCCGTAAGCTCAGGAGTCCGAATACGGTGGTGGCACGGCGGTTCACGGCCGTTTGGATGGTGTTTTTCGGCCACGAAGAGTCTCGCACGGCGGACGGCGTTTTGCCTCGATCCGGGCGCGTCCGGCCTCCTTTCAACGGCGCCGAGCTACTGGAGGTAGCTGGCAGCTCGGGCTACACGGTGGTGGGGGCGGTGAGGGTCCACGGCATCGGACGGCGGATCGGTCGGGAAGCCGGCGCGATGGAGGAAGCGGCGTTTTTCCGGCGTCTCCGGCGGCCGATGGTGGCGGTGGTTGGTTGCTGGTGGTTGTGGGTAGTGAGGTCGGTTGGTACCCTTGGTGGCGGCCCACGGTGGGCTGTGGTGGCCGTTCACGGTGGAGCAAGGTGGAGAGAAAAGAGAGAAGAGAGAGAGAGTGTGGTGAGGAGAGAGAGTGAAATGAGAGAAATGGTGGGCTTTCGCGTAATTTAAAGCCTCCAGGGGTGATCCCGACTTTTCCCAGGCCACCTGGGGATCTTTTAGGGTGTCGGCATCCTTCCAGACGTTGGCACGCATTTCCATGCAAAAGTCTCGGCCTCCGTCAATGAAAGTGACGCACGAAACTCCTTCCGTTAGTTTCTGATCGCCGGATTGCATTTCTTTCTGTTTGATCGAGTTTCTGGCTTCAAACGACCTTCTGTGTCAAGTCATTATCCTCGAAATACGTGTCAAGCTTCGTTTGATTGGGATTAGGGTTAAAATCAAGTTTTATCTTTTAAAATCCTAAAAAAAACTCTTTCGAATCTTTTCCGTTGTTACATTCTCCCCCCCTTAAAAGAAATTTTGTCCCCAAAATTCATACACATGCTTGATTCACGGATATCTTTGTCTCATTTCATCTTCTTTCTCCCACGTCATTTCCTGCGATGCGACATCCTGCCAAAGTACCTTAACTAAAGGGATCATTTTACTTCGACGCTGTTTAGTCTTATAGTCAAGGATTTGAACAGGAGTAGATTCATAAGTCAAATTTTCCTTTAATATTATCGGTTGATTCTCTAATACATGCGCAGGATCTGGGACATATTTACGAAGTTGGGAGACGTGGAAAACATCATGTAGGTTGGACAAATGGGGAGGTAAAGCAATTTGGTAGGCAACGGGACCGACTCTTTGTAAAATTTGGAATGGTCCTAGGAATCTAGGACTTAGTTTCTTAGTCCTTATCTGTCTACCAATACCCGTGGTGGGGAACACTCTCAGAAATACGTGATCTCCTTCGTTAAATTCCAAAGGCCTTCTTCTCTTGTTAGCATACGATTCTTGCCTCTGTTGGGCAGCTCTCATCTTTTCCCTGATCATTTTAATTTGATCAGTGGTTTCTTGTACCATCTCGGGTCCCAACAATGCACTTTCCCCCATCTCTACCCAACTTAAAGGTGACTTACAACTCCTCCCATACAGAGCCTCATACGGTGCCATGCCGATGGTAGAGTGATAACTGTTATTGTATGCAAACTCTATCAACGGCAGGTGTTTATCCCAACTTCCTTTCTGTTCAAGCACACACGCCCTCAACATGTCTTCTAGGGTTTGAATAGTCCTCTCAGGCGCCGTCGGTCCGAGGATGATAAGTCGTGCTAAATTTAAGCTGGGTTCCTAAGGCTTACTGTAGGGATTGCCAAAATCTCGAAGTAAACCTAGGGTCTCGATCAGATACTATACCTGACGGTATTCCATGTAGTCTTACAATTTCCCTAAGGTATACTTGAGGTGATTTCTCCATGGAGTAACGCAGTTTAATAGGCAAAAAGTGTGCGGACTTGGTCAACCTATCCACTATCACCCAAATGGCATCAAATCCTGGCTGGTGTTCTAGGTAATCCAACCACGAAATCCATAGTGATTTGATCCCATTTCCTTTACGTATCTCCAATGGCTTAAGTAGCCCTGCGGGTTTGCGATGCTCTATCTTAACCTGTTGACAAGTCAAACAGGCATTCACGTAATCTGGGATATCTTTTCGCATACCAGGCCACCAAAAATTTCTCTTTAAATCCTGGTACATCTTGGAAATACCGGGGTGGATAGTGTAATGGCTTCTGTGAGCTTCTGCTAACACTTTTTCCTTTAATTCTTGATGGTTTGGGATTACTATTCTCTTTCTAAACATTAAAACTCCATCAGGTGCTAATCCAAAGTCGGGTTGGTCTGCATATACCTCCAAGGATTCATCCTCGAGTTGGGCTTGTTTAATTAATTCTCTCAGTTCGCAGGTTATCAAAAAGTCACTCATCACTAATCTTTGCGGAAATGAGATTACGTTGAGGCTAAGGTTCCCAAAATCCTCAAGTAATCTCATCTCACTAATCATTAAACTGGCTAGTTGTAGTGACTTTCGGCTTAATGCATCGGCCACAACATTTGCTTTCCCTGCATGATATTTCAATTCAAAATCAAAGTCTTTCAAGTATTCTACCCACCTACGCTGCCTCATATTTAATTCCTTCTGATCAAACAAATACCTAAGGCTCTTATGATCACTATATACCTCGAATACCGCGCCATACAGGTAATGTCTCCAAATCTTTAGGGCAAACACAACGGCAGCTAATTCTAAGTCATGGGTGGGATAGTTCTCCTCTGCAGGTTTCAATTGTCGCGATGCATAAGCCACAACTTTCCCATCCTGCATCAAAACACAACCTAGGCCTCTCAAAGATGCATCTGTGTATACAGTAAAGGGTTCTAGGGGTTTCGGAATAATTAGTACAGGAGCGGTGGTCAATTTCTCTTTCAGAATCTGAAAACTAGTCTCACACCGTACGCTCCATTCAAAGTCTACCCCTTTCCGAGTTAATCGGTCAATGGCACAATATCTGTGAAAATCCTTGAATGAATTTCCGATAATAACCGGCCAAACCCAAGAAACTCCTAATCTCGGTGACCGTTCTAGGTCGATCCCAATCTAATACTGCTTCAATTTTCTTTGGGTCGACCGCTATTCCTTTCCCATTTACCACATGTCCTAAAAATTTCACTTCTTCTAACCAAAACTCACATTTCTCGACTTTGCATACATTTGTTTCTCTTCCAAAGATCTCAGAAACCGTGTTAAGATCTTTGGGCATGCTCTTCGTGAGTCTTGGAATATACTAAGATATCGTCAATGAATACCACAACAAATTGATCTAAATAGGGCCTGAAAATTACATTCATATAATCCATAAAGATAGCGGGTGCATTCGTTAATCCAAACGGCATCACTAAAAACTCGTAATGGCGTATCTTGTCTGAATCTTTGTCTTGGGAATATCCTCCTCTCTAACCCTAATCTGGTGGTATCCTGACCTTAAATCTATCTTAGAAAATACAGTCGCGCCTTGCAACTGATCAAACAAATCGTCAATACGTGGCAATGGGTATTTGTTCTTAATGGTCACCTTATTCAATTGTCGGTAATCAATACACAGTCTTAAACTCCCGTCTTTCTTCTTCTGAATAAGACCGGAGCTCCCCATGGTGATACACTTGGCCTAATGAACCCCCTCTCCAACATATCTTCGATTTGGACTTTTAATTCTCTCAGTTCTGCGGGGGCCATACGATCTGGGGTCATAGCTATTGGACCGCTCCCTAATTAGGTCAATGGTGAATTCTATCTCTCTAGGTGGTGGCAGCTTACAAATTTCCAAAGGAAATACCTCCGGAAAGTTACTAACAATTGGGATTTGACTTAATCTATCCTGTAATTCTACCTCAGAGAGATTGAGGGACATATCACCTATCTCACAAGCTCTGTCATTACCACGCACAGGTACGTTATCTTGATAAGTAATTGTCCCTTCGGAACAATTCAACAAGACCGATTCCTAGTCAACCAATCCATTCCCAAAATAACGTCGATCCCTGACAATGGTATACACACTAAGTCCACAAGAAACAAGGTATCTTCAATGGTTAAAGGGCAATTTAGGCATATTCGTGGGGACATAGTGGCTTCTCCTAAAGGTGTGGATATGTATAGGTCACAGGGCAAGGTTTGAACAGGTAATCTCATTCGTTCTACGCATGCATCAGCAATAAAGGAGTGCGTAGCACCCGAATCAAACAATACTATCAAAGAAAAATTATAAATTTTACCTCTACCCTGCATCAAGCCCGAGGACCTGTCGACGTTGGCAGCATTCATGGTAAAAACTCTCCCTGGAGCTTGTGGTCTTCGGCTACCAGATGTCGGTTGATTCCCCGTGGAAGGGCGATGTCGGCCATGTGTCCTGTGCCTCCACATCTATAACACTGGAGGGGAGTTTGATGCCAGCAGGGTTGATTTGGATGTCTGGTACCACACTTCTGACAAAGAGTATTATCAGGTCGCCTCCCACTGCTACTAGAAGCCCCTGGTTGCGGTTTAAACATACCGCTTCTTACATTCAGATTTCTGGGCGCTTGTCTGGGCCGGTTCCCTGTACGCTGTGTCATATTCTGAGCTTTGTTTACGTTCTAAATTCTTGCTCGAGTGCACTTATTCACCAGTGTGGCAAAGTCTCGAATCTCCAGGGTAGCCAACTGAGTCTTCATAGGTAGATCGAGGCCTTCTTCTAGTTGCTTTGCTTTCCAAGCCTCATCGTAATGCATCCGCAAGTAAGTAGAGTACCTTGATAATTCCTCAAACTGTTTCAGATACTCGTCAAACGGCCTGCCTCCCTGGGTGAGCTTCAGGAACTGTGCTTCTTTTGCTTGTTTCACACTCTCAGGGATATACTGATCCATGAAGACTCTCTTGAAAGATTCCCAAGTCAATGGAATGCCTCGGCTCTCTATCAATTGCTGTGCATCTGTCCACCAAAGTTCAGCTTCGTCCTTCAGCATATATGTTGCATATGTGACTTTACGTTCTTTCGCCGCTGCAACAACCTGAAAATATTTTCAATTCCTTTTATCCAAGCTTCCACAATTTGGATCGGAGGCACACAATAGCGGAGATGGACCTGCTCTCTGAAATTCAATCCATCCCTGATATAGTGGATTCACCTGTTGGGTGGCTCCGTCATTTCTCGTCTGTCTATCGTCCTGCTGCTGTCTCATTGCATTGGCACTGGTAGTGGCCTGGTCTCTCATCGCATCGGCCATTAATCTGATAGATTCCATCATCTCCCGCATGTCAACCTCAGTCTCCATGCTACCACTACCGACGCCTTGGCTTCGCGTGCCTTGGCCTTCCCTAGGCCTACGTGTGGCGTCCCTGCTAGATTCTGCCATGTTTATCTGATACAGAAACAAACAGATCAGTCACACAGCAATAATTAACAGAAGTACATCAAAATCATTCCGTTCATTATCAATTCAAATCAGGTCCTATCATGCCAGAGTCAAATCAATCAAAATCCTAAAGCTGCAAGCCCAAAGATTTAAAGTCCTAAGTCCACTAAACCAGAAGATCCGACAAACAGGGCTCTGATACCATAATTGTAACGACCCCCTAATACGTCATACGCGATGCTCGTCTGATTAGCGGAAGCATACGTGGCATTCTGAATGTTTATTCCCTATGTGGGAACGTCAGGATCAAGCTCTACTGGTTGAGCGTAACCCAAATAGATTCTCTGTTATCTATTCAGATTCCGTTCAACCCTGATTCACACGCAGCTAACTAAATACACATACATATATCATCAATAATAACCCTGGAATGAAATCTAAAACTGATATACATGTCTCATTATACATTCATATACATTTCAATTCAAATCCATAAGTTTACTTACTGTAAGTTCTACCGAAAATCCGGCGAGTTTCCTCTGTAATTTGGTCATATCCAAATGCACATAATCACCTGTTTAAAACGTAACAACCAGTCCAACAACAGCAGTAAACATACTAATATAAATCCATACACCGTAACATTAATTCATCGCTACAATCCATACATACTGTCTGAAACGTCATATATACATTCAGCCTAGTCCATACATAAGTTACAAGAAACAGAGTCTGATAATTAACAGTGTCATCAAAGTATATGTACAAACGATTCAAGCCTAAGCTAAATAATCCTCTGTCTATCCTCAAGTCAGCTTCGGCTATCGTCTGGGCTCCTGCCCCTGTCCCTGTTCATCTGAGTACACAACCTAATGAGATATGAATCCCAGTAGAATAATTTACAATTTAAATATCATTCAAAAACCAGTTGAATACTCAGCGGTGCGAACACCGAAATCGTCTTCCCGAAATCAGTTCAAAAACAGCGGAATACCTTATCTTTAAAATCGTTTAAACACATGGAAATTGCGGCAATATATCACAATCAGGAAATCCATTTCTTTTAAAATCACCATAAAAATCAAATGAAATCCCATGCCTGTGTATCTCAATCCACGTTGGTTACAAATCCATCAGAATAGAATCTAAATCATCTTCTAATTGCACGTAGTCTAGAGAGAATACCTCTCTTATCGTTGGGTGTGATCCGTAACACCAATCACTCGAATCAAGCCTATATTGTGAGTGTGATCCGTAACACCAATCACTCACTCAAGGACCGTGAGAATCAACATCTAGAGGCGTCCCTAGCATGTGCACATACGCCAATTCTCATCCTCATACAATCTATTCGAACTCACATGCACTCGGTCGGCTATTCCTCAGGGTTCTAGGATATTACGCCTAAATCACAACGTTTCCCCGTGTAGGTTATCCACCCTTATACTCCCCAAACCTTTCTTAGGGTCGTCCTGGTTTAACGCGTAATCCCTAACTCGATCAAAGCTAAATCGATAAAAATAATTTCATTTAAAAGCTTCTGTCTGAGGAATACTTAACTAGTCCCATACCGGCTATCAAGTACCCAACCCTAAGTAAATCCGCCCTAAAGGCATCTAAACTCGATAAACAAGGTGTCTAACATGCAATTAGGGTTTTCAGCACACAGGCATGCAATTTTATCCCATCGAAAGTAGCACGCAATTCCATGCAAGTCATCTAAATCATTCAGGTATTCACTAAATCAATTCTAGGGTTCGGGAAGTGTAAATTATGCTACCTGGTCTCCGGTCGCTCCAAATCAAGTCAGGACTCCACGAAATCTAGGTTTCTGAGCCCAATTAATTCCCTGGACATGAAATTGAATATTTAGATTCGTCACGTCATCCAATTTTCGATCCTAAATCCGGTTATGTTAAAACCTAGGTCAATTTATTGTCCATTTACGTTCGGCAGCCATTTCAGTCATATACCATTAGTTTTTGGGAAAACGAACCTTACCACTGTGCTCGGATTATGGAATTCTACGTCCCGATGATCTCAGTTTCTCGGGATGCACGTCCAGAAACTCCGGCACGGCGGCACACGGCGGCGCACGGTGGTGCACGGTGGCGCACGGCGGTGAGGTGCGGTTTGTCTCGAAAATCACACCACGGTGAAGCCCGTAAGCTCGAAGTCCGAATCACGGTGGTGGCACGGCGGTTCACGGCCGTTTGGGCGATGTTTCCGGCCACGAAGAGTCTCGCCACGGCCGGACGGCGTTTTGCCTCGATCCGGCGCGTCCGGCCTCCTTCGGCGGCAGAAGCTCTTCGAAGCGGTGGCGGCTCGGGCTACGGTGGTGGGGCGGTGAGGTCCACGGCGTCGGACGGCGGATCGGCCGGGAAGCTTCGCGCGATGGAGGGGAAAAATAGCGTTTTTCCGGCGTCTCCGGCGGCCCTTGGTGGCGGTGGTTGGTTGCTGGTGGTTGTGGGCAGTGAGGGCTGTCGGTTGGTACCCTTGGTGGCGGCCCACGGTGGCTGTGGTGGCCGTTCACGGTGGAGGAAGGTGGAGAGAGAAAAGAGAGAAGAGAGAGAGAGTGTGGTGAGGAGAGAGAGTGAAATGAGAGAAATGGTGGGCTTTCGCGTAATTTAAAGCCTCCAGGGGCGATCCCGACTTTTCCCAGGCCACCTGGGGATCTTTTAGGGTGTCGGCATCCTTCCAGATGTTGGCACGCATTTCCATGCAAAAGTCTCGGCCTCTGTCAATGAAAGTGACGCACGAAACTCCTTCCGTTAGTTTCTGATCCGCGGATTGCATTTCTTTCTGTTTGATCGAGTTTCTGGCTTCAAACGACCTTCTGTGTCAAGTCATTATCCTCGAAATACGTGTCAAGCTTCGTTTGATTGGGATTAGGGTTAAAATCAAGTTTTATCTTTTAAAATCCTAAAAAAAACTCTTTCGAATCTTTTCCGTTGTTACAGCCACGACTCAGTCATGACCATGTCAAGACATGTCATGGCCTGCCCACGACCGAGTCGCGACACTGCCAAACCATTGAGTGCCGTTCAAGTGCTTGATTTATGCAAAATCTCACGTGCATATGGGGGTCCAAAATTAAGCTTATGTGCCAAGGAAGCTACCCAAGAAGTTTCGGGGCAATCCGGATTATTTTCTATTTTTTCAGATTTTTTGAAGGTGGAAAAAATTCATAAAAAATTCTATAGGTGTCCAAAAATCGTGAAATTTGGTGAGGAAGCTAAACATGTTTTTCTAAGCATGCCTGCAAAAAATGGCGCAAAAATTCGATCTCTAGCCCGAAAACCATGTCGGACATGCCACGACTCATTCATAACAATGCCATGACAGGTCATGACAGGGCCACGACTCAGTCATGACAATGTCAGGACATGTCATGGCCCCGCCACTAAGTCGCGACACTGCCAAACCATTGAGTGCCGTGCAAGTGCTTGATTTATGCAAAATCTCACGTGCATATGGGGGTCCAAAATTAAGCTTATGTGCCAAGGAAGCTACCCAAGAAGCTTCGGGGCAATCCGGATTATTTTCTATTTTTTCAGATTTTTTGAAGGTGGAAAAAATTCATAAAAAATTCCATAAGTGTCCAAAAATCGTGAAATTTGGTGAGGAAGCTAAACATGTTTTTCTAAGCATGCCTGCAAAAAATGGCGCGAAAATTTGATCTCTAGCCCGAAAACCATGTCGGACATGCCACGACTCAGTCATGACAATGCCATGACAGGTCATGACAGGGCCACGACTCAGTCATGACAATGTCAGGACATGTCATGGCCTGCCCACGGCCGAGTCGCGACACTGCCAAACCATTCAGTGCCGTGCAAGTGCTTGAGTTATGCAAAATCTCACGTGCCCAAGCCTGAGAAGAAAGGGCTGTTGTTCATACAAGCAAATGTTGGTGGAAAAGATGTACGTGCCTTAGTTGACACTGGGGCAACGAACAACTTCATCAAAGAAGAAGAAGCAAAGCGCTTGGGAATAAGCTACGTTAAGGAAAAAGGATGGATAAAAGCAGTGAATTCTCAACCAAAACCCATCCTTGGTGTCATCCGCAACATCAAGATAAACCTTGGTGAGTGGTCTGGCCATATTAACTTTTCTGTTGTCCTTATGGATGACTATTCCATAGTTCTTGGCATGGAGTTCTTAGACAAGGTAAAGGCCGTGCCAATACCCTTCGCCAACGCAATGTGCATATTGGAGGAGGGACATCCATGTATGGTACCTTTATCACGAGGGAAAGGAGGCCAAGTACCTGTACTTTCTGCCATACAACTCTCTAAGGGACTTAAGAAAGGTGAGCCTACTTTCTTAATGGCCGTTAAGGAGGAGACTAGGGAAATCAAGTCTGAAGTACCAAGGGAGATCAAGAGAGTCTTGGATGAATACCAAGACATCATGCCCAAGGAGTTGCCAAAGAAGCTTCCACCTAAGAGAGAGGTAGATCACATTATTGAGCTTGAGCCTGGTGCAAGACCTCCTGCTGCGGTACCTTACCGCATGGCACCTCCTGAACTTGAGGAATTGAGGAGGCAACTTAATGATCTGTTGGATGCGGGGTACATCCGACCATCAAAAGCTCCATTTGGCGCACCAATTTTATTCCAAAAGAAGCAAGATGGGTCGCTTCGATTATGTGTGGATTATCGTGCGCTAAACAAGATTACCATAAAGAACAAGTATCCGATCCCACTTATTGCTGACTTATTTGATCAACTTGGAGAAGCAAGGTGGTTTTCCAAGTTAGACTTGAGGTCGGGGTACTATCAAGTAAGAATAGCCGAAGGAGATGTTCCAAAGATCGCGTGCGTAACCAGGTATGGCTCTTTCGAATTCTTAGTTATGCCTTTTGGCTTAACTAATGCGCCTGCTACATTCTGTACACTTATGAACAAAGTGTTCCAACCCTTCTTGGACCGCTTTGTCGTAGTGTACTTAGATGATATTATGGTGTATAGTAAAACGTTGAAGGAGCATGAGAATCACTTAAAGCAAGTTTTCCAAGTGCTAAGGGAAAACGAGCTTTATGTGAAGAAAGAAAAGTGCTCCTTTGCCCAACAAGAGATAACTTTCCTAGGACATATTGTGGGACAAGGAAAGTTGCGCATGGATGAGGCAAAGATCCGAGCCATTCAAGAATGGGAACCACCAAAGAGAGTTCCCGAGTTACGGTCATTCCTCGGTTTGGTAAATTACTATCGAAGGTTCATTCGAGGCTATTCTGCGATAGCTGCACCTTTAACTGACCTGTTGAAGAAGAATCGAGCGTGGGATTGGAACGAAAAGTGTCAAGAAGCTTTCGAAACCTTGAAGCAGGCTGTGACAGAAGAACCAGTGTTGACACTTCCTGATCACACCAAAGAACTCGAGGTTCATCCCGTGTTTCATGTAAGCTTCTTAAAACCTTATCATGCCGATAAGGAGGATCCAAGTAGGGGTGAATCCAAGAGGGCTCCTACCACGGTCACCACTACTTATGACCGTGATGTAGAGGAGATTATCGCACATCGACTGGTTCCAAGGCGAGGGAGTCACCCAGGCCACACCGAATACTTGGTGCATTGGAAAGGCTTGCTTGCCTGGTGAATCAACTTGGGAGCATGAGTTATCTTTATGGAACCATGTCGATAAGATTCGATCATATTGGGAGGATGCGACGAGGACGTCGCTTGATTAGGTGGGGGAGGATGTCACAGACTAACAATCCTACCACCTTAATCTTGGAAGAATGGAGATAATGATGGAGAATTCCAGAATGGTACAGAAGGATCTAGAACTCTCTAGAAAGTTCTAGAATCCAATGGAAGATTCTAGAAAGATCTAGAATGTTCTGGAATATTCTATAATACCCTAGAAGGCTCTGGAAGATTCTGGAAGGTTCTAGAATATTATGGAAGCTTTGGGACTTTCTGGAAGAATCTAGAAGACTATAGAACATCATGGAGGCTTATGGAACATTCTAGAAGCTTATGGAGAATTCTCCCAAGAATGGTTTATTCTAGACTTGTATAGAATTCTCTAGATACAAAATATTAACCATAGGATTGGATTGATCTCCACCGTCCATTAAGGAGGTGGAAAGGCTATAAATAGGTGACCTTGGCCATTTGCCAAGATAGGCTAGAAAGGCTAGAAAGGTTAGAAATCCAAACACTTGTAAAGCATTCTCCAAGGCAATAATATTCTCCTTTCAAGTATCCAACACTTGAGTTCTCTTCTTTCCCTCTTGAGCATACTTGCTTCATTACTTTTCCACTGCGCTTAACTTACGTCCAACCTATCTTCAAGGGGTTTAGGCTGACTTAGTCACTGAAACAAGAGTGTCTAAGTGCCGCACGGGCAGGAGAAAAAGCAAGTCCGTGACACAGGACATGTCATGGCCTGCCCACGACCGAGTCGCGACACTGCCAAACCATTGAGTGCCGTGCAAGTGCTTGATTTATGCAAAATCTCACGTGCATATGGGGGTCCAAAATTAAGCTTATGTGCCAAGGAAGCTACCCAAGAAGTTTCGGGGCAATCCGGATTATTTTCTATTTTTTTGAATTTTTTGAAGGTGGAAAAAATTCATAAAAAATTCCACGGGTGTCCAAAAATCGTGAAATTTGGTGAGGAAGCTAAACATGTTTTTCTAAGCATGCTTGCAAAAAATGGCGCAAAAATTCGATCTCTAGCCCGAAAACCATGTCAGACATGCCACGACTCATTCATGACAATGCCATGACAGGTCATGACAGGCCTGACTTCGATCATGACAATGTCAGGACATGTCATGGCCTACCCACGACCGAGTCGCGACACTGCCAAACCATTGAGTGCCGTGCAAGTGCTTTATTTAAGCAAAATCTCATGTGCATATGGGGGTCCAAAATTAAGCATATGTGCCAAGGAAGCTACCCAAGAAGTTTCGGGGCAATCTGGATTATTTTCTATTTTTTTGGATTTTTTGAATGTAGAAAAAATTCATAAAAAATTTCATGGGTGTCCAAAAATAGTGAAATTTGGTGTGGAAGCTAAACATGTTTTTCTAAGCATGCCTGCAAAAAATGGCGCAAAAATTCGATCTCTAGCCTGTAAACCATGTCGGACATGCCACGACTCAGTCATGACAATGCCATGACAGGTCATGACAGGGCCACGACTCAGTCATGACAATGTCAGGACATGTCATGGCCTGCCCACGACCGAGTCGCGACACTGCCAAACCATTGAGTGCCGTGCAAGTGCTTGATTTATGCAAAATCTCACGTGCATATGGGGGTCCAAAATTAAGCTTATGTGCCAAGGAAGCTACCCAAGAAGTTTCGGAGCAATCCGGATTATTTTCTATTTTTTTGAATTTTTTGAAGGTGGAAAAAATTCATAAAAAATTCCACGGGTGTCCAAAAATCGTGAAATTTGGTGTGGAAGCTACACATGTTTTTCTAAGCATGCCTGCAAAAAATGGCGCGAAAATTCGATCTCTAGCCCGAAAACCATGTCGGGCATGCCACGACTCATTCATGACAGGGCCACGACTCTGTCATGACAATGTCAGGACATGTCATGGCCTGCCCGCGACCGAGTCGCGACACTGCCAAACCATTGAGTGCCGTGCAAGTGCTTGATTTATGCAAAATCTCACGTGCATATGGGGGTCCAAAATTAAGCTTATGTACCAAGGAAGCTACCCAAGAAGTTTCGGGGCAATCCGGATTATTTTCTATTTTTTTGAATTTTTTGAAGGTGAAAAAAATTCATAAAAAATTCCACGGGTGTCCAAAAATTGTAAAATTTGGTGAGGAACCTAAACATGTTTTTCTAAGCATGCCTGCAAAAAATGGCGCGAAAATTAGATCTCTAGCCCGAAAACCATGTCGGACATGCCACGACTCATTCATGACAATGCCATGACAGGTCATGACAGGGCCACGACTCAGTCATGACAATGTCAGGACATGTCATGGCTTTGCCACACCGAAGTCGCGACACTGCCAAACCATTGAGTGCCGTGCAAGTGCTTGATTTATGCAAAATCTCACGTGCATATGGGGGTCCAAAATTAAGCTTATGTGCCAAGGAAGCTACCCAAGAAGTTTCGGGGCAATCCGGATTATTTTCTATTTTTTTGAATTTTTTGAAGATGGAAAAAATTCATAAAAAATTCCACGGGTGTCCGAAAATCATGAAATTTGGTGAGGAAGCTAAAAATGTTTTTCTAAGCATTCTTGCAAAAAATGGCGCAAAAATTCGATCTCTAGCCCGAAAACCATGTCGGACATGCCACGACTCATTCGTGACAATGCCATGACAAGTCATGACAGGGCCACGACTCAGTCATGACAATGTCAGGACATGTCATGGCCTGCCCACGAACGAGTCGCGACACTGCCAAACCATTGAGTGCCGTGCAAGTGCTTGATTTATGCAAAATCTCACGTGCATATGGGGGTCCAAAATTAAGCTTATGTGCCAAGGAAGCTACCCAAGAAGTTTCGGGGCAATCTGGATTATTTTCTATTTTTTTGAATTTTTTGAAGGTGGAAAAAATTCATAAAAAATTCCACGGGTGTCCAAAAATCGTGAAATTTGGTGAGGAAGCTAAACATGTTTTTCAAAGCATGCCTGCAAAAAATGGCTCGAAAATTCGATCTCTAGCCCGAAAACGATGTCGGACATGCCACGACTCAGTCATGACAATGCCATGACAGGTCATGACAGGGCCACGACTCAGTCATGACAAAGTTAGGACATGTCAAGGCCTGCCCACGACCGGGTCGCGACACTGCCAAACCATTGGGTGCCGTGCAAGTGCTTGATTTATGCAAAATCTCACGTGCATATGGGGGTCCAAAATTAAGCTTATGTGCCAAGGAAGCTACCCAAGAAGTTTCGGGGCAATCCGGATTATTTTCTATTTTTTCAGATTTTTTGAATGTAGAAAAAATTCATAAAAAATTCCACGGGTGTCCAAAAATCATGAAATTTGGTGTGGAAGCTAAACATGTTTTTCTAAGCATGCCTGCAAAAAATGGCGCGAAAATTCGATCTCTAGCCCGAAAACCATGTCGGACATGCCACGACTCATTCATGACAATGCCATGACAGGTCATGACAGGGCCACGACTCAGTCATGACAATGTCAGGACATGTCATGGCCTGGTCACGACCGAGTCGCGACACTGCCAAACCATTGAGTGCCGTGCAAGTGCATGATTTATGCAAAATCTCACGTGCATATGGGGGTCCAAAATTAAGCTTATGTGCCAAGGAAGCTACCCAAGAAGTTTCGGGGCAATCCGGATTATTTTCTATTTTTTGATTTTGAATGTAGAAAAAATTCATAAAAAATTCCACGGGTGTCCAAAAATCATGAAATTTGGTGTGGAAGCTAAACATGTTTTTCTAAGCATGCCTGCAAAAAATGGCACGAAAATTCGATCTCTAGCCCGAAAACCATGTCGGACATGCCACGACTCATTCATGACAATGCCATGACAGGTCATGACAGGGCCACGACTCAGTCATGACAATGTCAGGACATGTCATGGCCTGCCTGCGACCGAGTCGCGACACTGCCAAACCATTGAGTGCCGTGCAAGTGCTTGATTTATGCAAAATCTCACGTGCATATGGGGGTCCAAAATTAAGCTTATGTGCCAAGGAAGCTACCCAAGAAGTTTCGGGGCAATCCGGATTTTTTCTATTTTTCCAGATTTTTTGAATGTAGAAAAAATTATAAAAAATTCCACGGGTGTCCAAAAATCGTGAAATTTGGTGAGGAAGCTAAACATGTTTTTCTAAGCATGCCTGCAAAAAATGGCGCAAAAATTCAATCTCTAGCCCAAAAACCATGTCGGACATGCCAAGACTTAGTCATGACAATGCCATGACAGGTCATGACAGGGCCACGACTCAGTCATGACAATGTCAGGACATGTCATGGCCTGCCCACGACCGGGTCGCGACACTGCCAAACCATTGAGTGCCGTGCAAGTGCTTGATTTATGCAAAATCTCACGTGCATATGGGGGTCCAAAATTAAGCTTATGTGCCAAGGAAGCTACCCAAGAAGTTTCGGAGCAATCCGGATTATTTTCTATTTTTTTGAATTTTTTGAATGTAGAAAAAATTATAAAAAATTCCACGGGTGTCCAAAAATCGTGAAATTTGGTGAGGAAGCTAAACATGTTTTTCTAAGCATGCCTGCAAAAAATGGCGCAAAAATTCAATCTCTAGCCCAAAAACCATGTCGGACATGCCAAGACTTAGTCATGACAATGCCATGACAGGTCATGACAGGGCCACGACTCTGTCATGACAATGTCAGGACATGTCATGGCCTGCCCACGACCGGGTCGCGACACTGCCAAACCATTGAGTGCCGTGCAAGTGCTTGATTTATGCAAAATCTCACGTGCATATAGGGGTCCAAAATTAAGCTTATGTGCCAAGGAAGCTACCCAAGAAGTTTCGGAGCAATCCGGATTATTTTCTATTTTTTTGAATTTTTTGAAGGTGGAAAAAATTCATAAAAAATTCCACGGGTGTCCAAAAATCGTGAAATTTGGTGTGGAAGCTAAACATGTTTTTCTAAGCATGCCTGCAAAAAATGGCGCGAAAATTCGATCTCTAGCCCGAAAACCATGTCGGGCATGCCACGACTCATTCATGACAATGCCATGACAGGTCATGACAGGGCCACGACTCTGTCATGACAATGTCAGGACATGTCATGGCCTGCCCACGACCGGGTCGCGACACTGCCAAACCATTGGGTGCCGTGCAAGTGCTTGATTTATGCAAAATCTCACGTGCATATGGGGGTCCAAAATTAAGCTTATGTGCCAAGGAAGCTACCCAAGAAGTTTCTCGGCAATCCGGATTATTTTCTATTTTGCCAGATTTTTTGAATGTAGAAAAAATTATAAAAAATTCCACGGGTGTCCAAAAATCGTGAAATTTGGTGAGGAAGCTAAACATGTTTTTCTAAGAATGCCTGCAAAAAATGGCGCGAAAATTCGATCTCTAGCCCAAAAACCATGTCGGACATGCCAAGACTTAGTCATGACAATGCCATGACAGGTCATGACAGGGCCACGACTCAGTCATGACAATGTCAGGTGTCACAGACTAACAATCCTACCACCTTAATCTTGGAAGAATGGAGATAATGATGGAGAATTCCAGAATGGTACAGAAGGATCTAGAACTCTCTAGAAAGTTCTAGAATCCAATGGAAGATTCTAGAAAGATCTAGAATGTTCTGGAATATTCTATAATACCCTAGAAGGCTCTGGAAGATTCTGGAAGGTTCTAGAATATTATGGAAGCTTTGGGACTTTCTGGAAGAATCTAGAAGACTATAGAACATCATGGAGGCTTATGGAACATTCTAGAAGCTTATGGAGAATTCTCCCAAGAATGGTTTATTCTAGACTTGTATAGAATTCTCTAGATACAAAATATTAACCATAGGATTGGATTGATCTCCACCGTCCATTAAGGAGGTGGAAAGGCTATAAATAGGTGACCTTGGCCATTTGCCAAGATAGGCTAGAAAGGCTAGAAAGGTTAGAAATCCAAACACTTGTAAAGCATTCTCCAAGGCAATAATATTCTCCTTTCAAGTATCCAACACTTGAGTCCTCTTCTTTCCCTCTTGAGCATACTTGCTTCATTACTTTTCCACTGCGCTTAACTTACGTCCAACCTATCTTCAAGGGGTTTAGGCTGACTTAGTCACTGAAACAAGAGTGTCTAAGTGCCGCACGGGCAGGAGAAAAAGCAAGTCCGTGACACAGGACATGTCATGGCCTGCCCACGACCGAGTCGCGACACTGCCAAACCATTGAGTGCCGTGCAAGTGCTTGATTTATGCAAAATCTCACGTGCATATGGGGGTCCAAAATTAAGCTTATGTGCCAAGGAAGCTACCCAAGAAGTTTCGGGGCAATCCGGATTATTTTCTATTTTTTTGAATTTTTTGAAGGTGGAAAAAATTCATAAAAAATTCCACGGGTGTCCAAAAATCGTGAAATTTGGTGAGGAAGCTAAACATGTTTTTCTAAGCATGCTTGCAAAAAATGGCGCAAAAATTCGATCTCTAGCCCGAAAACTATGTCGGACATGCCACGACTCATTCATGACAATGCCATGACAGGTCATGACAGGGCCACAACTCAGTCATGACAATGTCAGGACATGTCATGGCCTACCCACGACCGAGTCGCGACACTGCCAAACCATTGAGTGACGTGCAAGTGCTTTATTTAAGCAAAATCTCATGTGCATATGGGGGTCCAAAATTAAGCATATGTGCCAAGGAAGCTACCCAAGAAGTTTCGGGGCAATCTGGATTATTTTCTATTTTTTTGGATTTTTTGAATGTAGAAAAAATTCATAAAAAATTCCACGGGTGTCCAAAAATAGTGAAATTTGGTGTGGAAGCTAAACATGTTTTTCTAAGCATGCCTGCAAAAAATGGCGCGAAAATTCGATCTCTAGCCTGAAAACCATGTCGGACATGCCACGACTCAGTCATGACAATGCCATGACAGGTCATGACAGGGCCACGACTCAGTCATGACAATGTCAGGACATGTCATGGCCTGCCCACGACCGAGTCGCGACACTGCCAAACCATTGAGTGCCGTGCAAGTGCTTGATTTATGCAAAATCTCACGTGTATATGGGGGCCCAAAATTAAGCTTATGTGCCAAAGAAGCTACCCAAGAATTTTCGGGGCAATCTAGATTATTTTCTATTTTTCCAGATTTTTTGAAGGTGGAAAAAATTCATAAAAAATTCCACGGGTGTCCAAAAATCGTGAAATTTGGTGAGGAAGCTAAACATGTTTTTCTAAGCATGCCTGCAAAAAATGGCGTGAAAATTCGATATCTAGCCCGAAAACCATGTCGGACATGCCACGACTCAGTCATGACAATGCCATGACAGGTCATGACAGGGCCACAACTCAGTCATGACAATGTCAGGACATGTCATGGCCTGCCCACGACCGAGTTGCGACACTGCCAAACCATTGAGTGCCGTGCAAGTGCTTGATTTATGCAAAATCTCACGTGCACATGGGGGTCCAAAATTAAGCTTATGTGCCAAGGAAGCTACCCAAGAAGTTTCGGGGCAATCCAGAATTTTTTCTATTTTTTTGAATTTTTTGAAGGTAGAGAAAATTCATAAAAAATTACACGGGTGTCCAAAAATCGTGAAATTTGGTGAGGAAGCTAAACATGTTTTTCTAAGCATGCCTGCAAAAAATGGCGCGAAAATTCGATCTCTAGCCCGAAAACCATGTCGGACATGCCACGACTCTCTCACGACAATGCCATGACAGGTCATGACAGGGCCACGACTCAGTCATGACAATGTCAGGACATGTCATGGCTTGCCCACGGCCGAGTCGCGACACTGCCAAACCATTGAGTGCCGTTCAAGTGCTTGATTTATGCAAAATCTCACATGCATATGGGGGTCCAAAATTAAGCTTATGTGCCAAGGAAGCTACCCAAGAAGTTTCGGGGCAATCCGGATTATTTTCTATTTTTTCATATTTTTTGAATGTAGAGAAAATTCATAAAAAATTCCACGGGTGTCCAAAAATCGTGAAATTTGGTGAGGAAGCTAAAAATGTTTTTCTAAGCATGCTTGCAAAAAATGGCGCAAAAATTCGATCTCTAGCCCAAAAACCATGTCGGACATGCCACGACTTAGTCATGACAATGCCATGACAGGTCATGACAGGGCCACGACTCAGTCATGACAATGTCAGGACATGTCATGGCCTGCCCACGACAGAGTCGCGACACTGCCAAACTATTGAGTGCCGTGCAAGTGCTTGATTTATGCAAAATCTCACGTGCATATGGAGGACCAAAATTAAGCTTATGTGCCAAGGAAGCTACCCAAGAAGTTTCGGGGCAATCCGGATTATTTTCTATTTTTTCAAATTTTTTGAATGTAGAAAAAATTCATAAAAAATTCCACGGGTGTCCAAAAATCGTGAAATTTGGTGTGGAAGCTAAACATGTTTTTCTAAGCATGCCTGCAAAAAATGGCGCGAAAATTCGATCTCTACCCCAAAAACCATGTCGGACATGCCACGACTCATTTATGACAATGCCATGACAGGGCCACGACTCAGTCATGACAATGTCAGGACATGTCATGGCCTGCCCACGACCGAGTCGCGACACTGCCAAACCATTGAGTGCCGTGCAAGTGCTCGATTTATGCAAAATCTCACGTGCATATGGGGGTCCAAAATTAAGCTTATGTGCCAAGGAAGCTACCCAAGAAGTTTCGGGGCAATCCGGATTATTTTCTATTTTTTTGAATTTTTTGAATATGGAAAAAATTCATAAAAAATTCCACGGGTGTCCAAATTTCTTGAAATTTGGTGAGCAAGCTAAACATGTTTTTCTAAGCATGCCTGCAAAAAACGGCGCGAAAATTCGATCTCTAGCCCGAAAACCATGTCGGACATGCCACGACTCAGTCATGACAATGCCATGACAGGTCATGACAGGGCCACGACTCAGACATGACAATGTCAGGACATGTCATGGCCTGCCCACGACCGATTCGCGACACTGCCAAACCATTGAGTGCCGTGCAAGTGCTTGATTTATGCAAAATCTCACGTGCATATGGGGGTCCAAAATTAAGCTTATGTGCCAAGGAAGCTACCCAAGAAGTTTCGGGGCAATCCGGATCATTTTCTATTTTTCCAGATTTTTTGAATGTAGAAAAAATTCATAAAAAATTCCACGGGTGTCTAAAAATCGTGAAATTTGGTGATGAAGCTAAACATGTTTTTCTAAGCATGCCTGCAAAAAATGGCGAAAAAATTCGATCTCTAGCCCAAAAACCATGTCGGATATGCCACGACTCAGTCATGACAATGCCATGACAGGTCATGACAGGGCCACGACTCAGTCATGACAATGTCAGGACATGTCATGGCCTGCCCACGACCGAGTCACGACACTGCCAAACCATTGAGTGCCGTGCAAGTACTTGATTTATGCAAAATCTCACGTGCATATGGGGGTCCAAACTGAAGCTTATGTGCCAAGGAAGCTACCCAAGAAGTTTCGGGGCAATCCGGATCATTTTCTATCTTTCCAGATTTTTTGAAGGTAGAAAAAATTCATTCAAAATTCCACGGGTGTCCAAAAATCGTGAAATTTGGTGAGGAAGCTAAACATGTTTTTCTAAGCATGCCTGCAAAAAATGGCGCAAAAATTCGATCTCTAGGCCAAAAACCATGTCGGATATGCCACGACTCAGTCATGACAATGCCATGACAGGTCATGACAGGGCCACGACTCAGTCATGACAATGTCAGGACATGTCATGGCCTGCCCACGACCGAGTCCCGACACTGCCAAACCATTGAGTGCCGTGCAAGTGCTTGATTTATGCAAAATCTCACGTGCATATGGGGGTCCAAACTGAAGCTTATGTGCCAAGGAAGCTACCCAAGAAGTTTTGGGGCAATCCGGATCATTTTCTATTTTTCCGAATTTTTGGAAGGTAGAAAAAATTCATAAAAATTCCACGGGTGTCTAAAAATCGTGAAATTTGTTGAGGAAGCTAAACATGTTTTTCTAAGCATGCCTGCAAAAAATGGCGCGAAAATTCGATCTCTAGGCAGAAAATCATGTCAGACATTGCACGACTCAGTCATGACAATGCCATGACAGGTCATGACAGGGCCACGACTCAGTCATGACAATGTCAGGACATGTCATGGCCTGCCCACGACCGAGTCGCGACACTGCCAAACCATTGAGTGCCGTGCAAGTGCTTGATTTATGCAAAATCTCACGTGCATATGGGGGTCCAAACTGAAG